>JAWNPH010000025.1:0-39097 GCA_035047645.1 Drosophila merina
TCTTGTCTGTCTTGTCTGTCTTGTCTGTCTTGTCTGTCTTGTCTGTCTTGTCTGTCTTGTCTGTCTTGTCTGTCTTGTCTGTCTTGTCTGTCTTGTCTGTCTTGTCTGTCTTGTCTGTCTTGTCTGTCTTGTCTGTCTTGTCTGTCTTGTCTGTCTTGTCTGTCTTGTCTGTCTTGTCTGTCTTGTCTGTCTTGTCTGTCTTGTCTGTCTTGTCTGTCTTGTCTGTCTTGTCTGTCTTGTCTGTCTTGTCTGTCTTGTCTGTCTTGTCTGTCTTGTCTGTCTTGTCTGTCTTGTCTGTCTTGTCTGTCTTGTCTGTCTTGTCTGTCTTGTCTGTCTTGTCTGTCTTGTCTGTCTTGTCTGTCTTGTCTGTCTTGTCTGTCTTGTCTGTCTTGTCTGTCTTGTCTGTCTTGTCTGTCTTGTCTGTCTTGTCTGTCTTGTCTGTCTTGTCTGTCTTGTCTGTCTTGTCTGTCTTGTCTGTCTTGTCTGTCTTGTCTGTCTTGTCTGTCTTGTCTGTCTTGTCTGTCTTGTCTGTCTTGTCTGTCTTGTCTGTCTTGTCTGTCTTGTCTGTCTTGTCTGTCTTGTCTGTCTTGTCTGTCTTGTCTGTCTTGTCTGTCTTGTCTGTCTTGTCTGTCTTGTCTGTCTTGTCTGTCTTGTCTGTCTTGTCTGTCTTGTCTGTCTTGTCTGTCTTGTCTGTCTTGTCTGTCTTGTCTGTCTTGTCTGTCTTGTCTGTCTGTCTGTCTTGTCTGTCTTGTCTGTCTTGTCTGTCTTGTCTGTCTTGTCTGTCTTGTCTGTCTTGTCTGTCTTGTCTGTCTTGTCTGTCTTGTCTGTCTTGTCTGTCTTGTCTGTCTTGTCTGTCTTGTCTGTCTTGTCTGTCTTGTCTGTCTTGTCTGTCTTGTCTGTCTTGTCTGTCTTGTCTGTCTTGTCTGTCTTGTCTGTCTTGTCTGTCTTGTCTGTCTTGTCTGTCTTGTCTGTCTTGTCTGTCTTGTCTGTCTTGTCTGTCTTGTCTGTCTTGTCTGTCTTGTCTGTCTTGTCTGTCTTGTCTGTCTTGTCTGTCTTGTCTGTCTTGTCTGTCTTGTCTGTCTTGTCTGTCTTGTCTGTCTTGTCTGTCTTGTCTGTCTTGTCTGTCTTGTCTGTCTTGTCTGTCTTGTCTGTCTTGTCTGTCTTGTCTGTCTTGTCTGTCTTGTCTGTCTTGTCTGTCTTGTCTGTCTTGTCTGTCTTGTCTGTCTTGTCTGTCTTGTCTGTCTTGTCTGTCTTGTCTGTCTTGTCTGTCTTGTCTGTCTTGTCTGTCTTGTCTGTCTTGTCTGTCTTGTCTGTCTTGTCTGTCTTGTCTGTCTTGTCTGTCTTGTCTGTCTTGTCTGTCTTGTCTGTCTTGTCTGTCTTGTCTGTCTTGTCTGTCTTGTCTGTCTTGTCTGTCTTGTCTGTCTTGTCTGTCTTGTCTGTCTTGTCTGTCTTGTCTGTCTTGTCTGTCTTGTCTGTCTTGTCTGTCTTGTCTGTCTTGTCTGTCTTGTCTGTCTTGTCTGTCTTGTCTGTCTTGTCTGTCTTGTCTGTCTTGTCTGTCTTGTCTGTCTTGTCTGTCTTGTCTGTCTTGTCTGTCTTGTCTGTCTTGTCTGTCTTGTCTGTCTTGTCTGTCTTGTCTGTCTTGTCTGTCTTGTCTGTCTTGTCTGTCTTGTCTGTCTTGTCTGTCTTGTCTGTCTTGTCTGTCTTGTCTGTCTTGTCTGTCTTGTCTGTCTTGTCTGTCTTGTCTGTCTTGTCTGTCTTGTCTGTCTTGTCTGTCTTGTCTGTCTTGTCTGTCTTGTCTGTCTTGTCTGTCTTGTCTGTCTTGTCTGTCTTGTCTGTCTTGTCTGTCTTGTCTGTCTTGTCTGTCTTGTCTGTCTTGTCTGTCTTGTCTGTCTTGTCTGTCTTGTCTGTCTTGTCTGTCTTGTCTGTCTTGTCTGTCTTGTCTGTCTTGTCTGTCTTGTCTGTCTTGTCTGTCTTGTCTGTCTTGTCTGTCTTGTCTGTCTTGTCTGTCTTGTCTGTCTTGTCTGTCTTGTCTGTCTTGTCTGTCTTGTCTGTCTTGTCTGTCTTGTCTGTCTTGTCTGTCTTGTCTGTCTTGTCTGTCTTGTCTGTCTTGTCTGTCTTGTCTGTCTTGTCTGTCTTGTCTGTCTTGTCTGTCTTGTCTGTCTTGTCTGTCTTGTCTGTCTTGTCTGTCTTGTCTGTCTTGTCTGTCTTGTCTGTCTGTCTGCCTTGTCTGTCTGTCTGTCTTGTCTGTCTTGTCTGTCTTGTCTGTCTTGTCTGTCTTGTCTGTCTTGTCTGTCTTGTCTGTCTTGTCTGTCTTGTCTGTCTTGTCTGTCTTGTCTGTCTTGTCTGTCTTGTCTGTCTTGTCTGTCTTGTCTGTCTTGTCTGTCTTGTCTGTCTTGTCTGTCTTGTCTGTCTTGTCTGTCTTGTCTGTCTTGTCTGTCTTGTCTGTCTTGTCTGTCTTGTCTGTCTTGTCTGTCTTGTCTGTCTTGTCTGTCTTGTCTGTCTTGTCTGTCTTGTCTGTCTTGTCTGTCTTGTCTGTCTTGTCTGTCTTGTCTGTCTTGTCTGTCTTGTCTGTCTTGTCTGTCTTGTCTGTCTTGTCTGTCTTGTCTGTCTTGTCTGTCTTGTCTGTCTTGTCTGTCTTGTCTGTCTTGTCTGTCTTGTCTGTCTTGTCTGTCTTGTCTGTCTTGTCTGTCTTGTCTGTCTGTCTGTCTTGTCTGTCTTGTCTGTCTTGTCTGTCTTGTCTGTCTTGTCTGTCTTGTCTGTCTTGTCTGTCTTGTCTGTCTTGTCTGTCTTGTCTGTCTTGTCTGTCTTGTCTGTCTTGTCTGTCTTGTCTGTCTTGTCTGTCTTGTCTGTCTTGTCTGTCTTGTCTGTCTTGTCTGTCTTGTCTGTCTTGTCTGTCTTGTCTGTCTTGTCTGTCTTGTCTGTCTTGTCTGTCTTGTCTGTCTTGTCTGTCTTGTCTGTCTTGTCTGTCTTGTCTGTCTTGTCTGTCTTGTCTGTCTTGTCTGTCTTGTCTGTCTTGTCTGTCTTGTCTGTCTTGTCTGTCTTGTCTGTCTTGTCTGTCTTGTCTGTCTTGTCTGTCTTGTCTGTCTTGTCTGTCTTGTCTGTCTTGTCTGTCTTGTCTGTCTTGTCTGTCTTGTCTGTCTTGTCTGTCTTGTCTGTCTTGTCTGTCTTGTCTGTCTTGTCTGTCTTGTCTGTCTTGTCTGTCTTGTCTGTCTTGTCTGTCTTGTCTGTCTTGTCTGTCTTGTCTGTCTTGTCTGTCTTGTCTGTCTTGTCTGTCTTGTCTGTCTTGTCTGTCTTGTCTGTCTTGTCTGTCTTGTCTGTCTTGTCTGTCTTGTCTGTCTTGTCTGTCTTGTCTGTCTTGTCTGTCTTGTCTGTCTTGTCTGTCTTGTCTGTCTTGTCTGTCTTGTCTGTCTTGTCTGTCTTGTCTGTCTTGTCTGTCTTGTCTGTCTTGTCTGTCTTGTCTGTCTTGTCTGTCTTGTCTGTCTTGTCTGTCTTGTCTGTCTTGTCTGTCTTGTCTGTCTTGTCTGTCTTGTCTGTCTTGTCTGTCTTGTCTGTCTTGTCTGTCTTGTCTGTCTTGTCTGTCTTGTCTGTCTTGTCTGTCTTGTCTGTCTTGTCTGTCTGTCTGTCTTGTCTGTCTTGTCTGTCTTGTCTGTCTTGTCTGTCTTGTCTGTCTTGTCTGTCTTGTCTGTCTTGTCTGTCTTGTCTGTCTTGTCTGTCTTGTCTGTCTTGTCTGTCTTGTCTGTCTTGTCTGTCTTGTCTGTCTTGTCTGTCTTGTCTGTCTTGTCTGTCTTGTCTGTCTTGTCTGTCTTGTCTGTCTTGTCTGTCTTGTCTGTCTTGTCTGTCTTGTCTGTCTTGTCTGTCTTGTCTGTCTTGTCTGTCTTGTCTGTCTTGTCTGTCTTGTCTGTCTTGTCTGTCTTGTCTGTCTTGTCTGTCTTGTCTGTCTTGTCTGTCTTGTCTGTCTTGTCTGTCTTGTCTGTCTTGTCTGTCTTGTCTGTCTTGTCTGTCTTGTCTGTCTTGTCTGTCTTGTCTGTCTTGTCTGTCTTGTCTGTCTTGTCTGTCTTGTCTGTCTTGTCTGTCTTGTCTGTCTTGTCTGTCTTGTCTGTCTTGTCTGTCTTGTCTGTCTTGTCTGTCTTGTCTGTCTTGTCTGTCTTGTCTGTCTTGTCTGTCTTGTCTGTCTTGTCTGTCTTGTCTGTCTTGTCTGTCTTGTCTGTCTTGTCTGTCTTGTCTGTCTTGTCTGTCTTGTCTGTCTTGTCTGTCTTGTCTGTCTTGTCTGTCTTGTCTGTCTTGTCTGTCTTGTCTGTCTTGTCTGTCTTGTCTGTCTTGTCTGTCTTGTCTGTCTTGTCTGTCTTGTCTGTCTTGTCTGTCTTGTCTGTCTTGTCTGTCTTGTCTGTCTTGTCTGTCTTGTCTGTCTTGTCTGTCTTGTCTGTCTTGTCTGTCTTGTCTGTCTTGTCTGTCTTGTCTGTCTTGTCTGTCTTGTCTGTCTTGTCTGTCTTGTCTGTCTTGTCTGTCTTGTCTGTCTTGTCTGTCTTGTCTGTCTTGTCTGTCTTGTCTGTCTTGTCTGTCTTGTCTGTCTTGTCTGTCTTGTCTGTCTTGTCTGTCTTGTCTGTCTTGTCTGTCTTGTCTGTCTTGTCTGTCTTGTCTGTCTTGTCTGTCTTGTCTGTCTTGTCTGTCTTGTCTGTCTTGTCTGTCTTGTCTGTCTTGTCTGTCTTGTCTGTCTTGTCTGTCTTGTCTGTCTTGTCTGTCTTGTCTGTCTTGTCTGTCTTGTCTGTCTTGTCTGTCTTGTCTGTCTTGTCTGTCTTGTCTGTCTTGTCTGTCTTGTCTGTCTTGTCTGTCTTGTCTGTCTTGTCTGTCTTGTCTGTCTTGTCTGTCTTGTCTGTCTTGTCTGTCTTGTCTGTCTTGTCTGTCTTGTCTGTCTTGTCTGTCTTGTCTGTCTTGTCTGTCTTGTCTGTCTTGTCTGTCTTGTCTGTCTTGTCTGTCTTGTCTGTCTTGTCTGTCTTGTCTGTCTTGTCTGTCTTGTCTGTCTGTCTGTCTGTCTTGTCTGTCTTGTCTGTCTTGTCTGTCTTGTCTGTCTTGTCTGTCTTGTCTGTCTTGTCTGTCTTGTCTGTCTTGTCTGTCTTGTCTGTCTTGTCTGTCTTGTCTGTCTTGTCTGTCTTGTCTGTCTTGTCTGTCTTGTCTGTCTTGTCTGTCTTGTCTGTCTTGTCTGTCTTGTCTGTCTTGTCTGTCTTGTCTGTCTTGTCTGTCTTGTCTGTCTTGTCTGTCTTGTCTGTCTTGTCTGTCTTGTCTGTCTTGTCTGTCTTGTCTGTCTTGTCTGTCTTGTCTGTCTTGTCTGTCTTGTCTGTCTTGTCTGTCTTGTCTGTCTTGTCTGTCTTGTCTGTCTTGTCTGTCTTGTCTGTCTTGTCTGTCTTGTCTGTCTTGTCTGTCTTGTCTGTCTTGTCTGTCTTGTCTGTCTTGTCTGTCTTGTCTGTCTTGTCTGTCTTGTCTGTCTTGTCTGTCTTGTCTGTCTTGTCTGTCTTGTCTGTCTTGTCTGTCTTGTCTGTCTTGTCTGTCTTGTCTGTCTTGTCTGTCTTGTCTGTCTTGTCTGTCTTGTCTGTCTTGTCTGTCTTGTCTGTCTTGTCTGTCTTGTCTGTCTTGTCTGTCTTGTCTGTCTTGTCTGTCTTGTCTGTCTTGTCTGTCTTGTCTGTCTTGTCTGTCTTGTCTGTCTTGTCTGTCTTGTCTGTCTTGTCTGTCTTGTCTGTCTTGTCTGTCTTGTCTGTCTTGTCTGTCTTGTCTGTCTTGTCTGTCTTGTCTGTCTTGTCTGTCTTGTCTGTCTTGTCTGTCTTGTCTGTCTTGTCTGTCTTGTCTGTCTTGTCTGTCTTGTCTGTCTTGTCTGTCTTGTCTGTCTTGTCTGTCTTGTCTGTCTTGTCTGTCTTGTCTGTCTTGTCTGTCTTGTCTGTCTTGTCTGTCTTGTCTGTCTTGTCTGTCTTGTCTGTCTTGTCTGTCTTGTCTGTCTTGTCTGTCTTGTCTGTCTTGTCTGTCTTGTCTGTCTTGTCTGTCTTGTCTGTCTTGTCTGTCTTGTCTGTCTTGTCTGTCTTGTCTGTCTTGTCTGTCTTGTCTGTCTTGTCTGTCTTGTCTGTCTTGTCTGTCTTGTCTGTCTTGTCTGTCTTGTCTGTCTTGTCTGTCTTGTCTGTCTTGTCTGTCTTGTCTGTCTTGTCTGTCTTGTCTGTCTTGTCTGTCTTGTCTGTCTTGTCTGTCTTGTCTGTCTTGTCTGTCTTGTCTGTCTTGTCTGTCTTGTCTGTCTTGTCTGTCTTGTCTGTCTTGTCTGTCTTGTCTGTCTTGTCTGTCTTGTCTGTCTTGTCTGTCTTGTCTGTCTTGTCTGTCTTGTCTGTCTTGTCTGTCTTGTCTGTCTTGTCTGTCTTGTCTGTCTTGTCTGTCTTGTCTGTCTTGTCTGTCTTGTCTGTCTTGTCTGTCTTGTCTGTCTTGTCTGTCTTGTCTGTCTTGTCTGTCTTGTCTGTCTTGTCTGTCTTGTCTGTCTTGTCTGTCTTGTCTGTCTTGTCTGTCTTGTCTGTCTTGTCTGTCTTGTCTGTCTTGTCTGTCTTGTCTGTCTTGTCTGTCTTGTCTGTCTTGTCTGTCTTGTCTGTCTTGTCTGTCTTGTCTGTCTTGTCTGTCTTGTCTGTCTTGTCTGTCTTGTCTGTCTTGTCTGTCTTGTCTGTCTTGTCTGTCTTGTCTGTCTTGTCTGTCTTGTCTGTCTTGTCTGTCTTGTCTGTCTTGTCTGTCTTGTCTGTCTTGTCTGTCTTGTCTGTCTTGTCTGTCTTGTCTGTCTTGTCTGTCTTGTCTGTCTTGTCTGTCTTGTCTGTCTTGTCTGTCTTGTCTGTCTTGTCTGTCTTGTCTGTCTTGTCTGTCTTGTCTGTCTTGTCTGTCTTGTCTGTCTTGTCTGTCTTGTCTGTCTTGTCTGTCTTGTCTGTCTTGTCTGTCTTGTCTGTCTTGTCTGTCTTGTCTGTCTTGTCTGTCTTGTCTGTCTTGTCTGTCTTGTCTGTCTTGTCTGTCTTGTCTGTCTTGTCTGTCTTGTCTGTCTTGTCTGTCTTGTCTGTCTTGTCTGTCTTGTCTGTCTTGTCTGTCTTGTCTGTCTTGTCTGTCTTGTCTGTCTTGTCTGTCTTGTCTGTCTTGTCTGTCTTGTCTGTCTTGTCTGTCTTGTCTGTCTTGTCTGTCTTGTCTGTCTTGTCTGTCTTGTCTGTCTTGTCTGTCTTGTCTGTCTTGTCTGTCTTGTCTGTCTTGTCTGTCTTGTCTGTCTTGTCTGTCTTGTCTGTCTTGTCTGTCTTGTCTGTCTTGTCTGTCTTGTCTGTCTTGTCTGTCTTGTCTGTCTTGTCTGTCTTGTCTGTCTTGTCTGTCTTGTCTGTCTTGTCTGTCTTGTCTGTCTTGTCTGTCTTGTCTGTCTTGTCTGTCTTGTCTGTCTTGTCTGTCTTGTCTGTCTTGTCTGTCTTGTCTGTCTTGTCTGTCTTGTCTGTCTTGTCTGTCTTGTCTGTCTTGTCTGTCTTGTCTGTCTTGTCTGTCTTGTCTGTCTTGTCTGTCTTGTCTGTCTTGTCTGTCTTGTTGTCTGTCTTGTCTGTCTTGTCTGTCTTGTCTGTCTTGTCTGTCTTGTCTGTCTTGTCTGTCTTGTCTGTCTTGTCTGTCTTGTCTGTCTTGTCTGTCTTGTCTGTCTTGTCTGTCTTGTCTGTCTTGTCTGTCTTGTCTGTCTTGTCTGTCTTGTCTGTCTTGTCTGTCTTGTCTGTCTTGTCTGTCTTGTCTGTCTTGTCTGTCTTGTCTGTCTTGTCTGTCTTGTCTGTCTTGTCTGTCTTGTCTGTCTTGTCTGTCTTGTCTGTCTTGTCTGTCTTGTCTGTCTTGTCTGTCTTGTCTGTCTTGTCTGTCTTGTCTGTCTTGTCTGTCTTGTCTGTCTTGTCTGTCTTGTCTGTCTTGTCTGTCTTGTCTGTCTTGTCTGTCTTGTCTGTCTTGTCTGTCTTGTCTGTCTTGTCTGTCTTGTCTGTCTTGTCTGTCTTGTCTGTCTTGTCTGTCTTGTCTGTCTTGTCTGTCTTGTCTGTCTTGTCTGTCTTGTCTGTCTTGTCTGTCTTGTCTGTCTTGTCTGTCTTGTCTGTCTTGTCTGTCTTGTCTGTCTTGTCTGTCTTGTCTGTCTTGTCTGTCTTGTCTGTCTTGTCTGTCTTGTCTGTCTTGTCTGTCTTGTCTGTCTTGTCTGTCTTGTCTGTCTTGTCTGTCTTGTCTGTCTTGTCTGTCTTGTCTGTCTTGTCTGTCTTGTCTGTCTTGTCTGTCTTGTCTGTCTTGTCTGTCTTGTCTGTCTTGTCTGTCTTGTCTGTCTTGTCTGTCTTGTCTGTCTTGTCTGTCTTGTCTGTCTTGTCTGTCTTGTCTGTCTTGTCTGTCTTGTCTGTCTTGTCTGTCTTGTCTGTCTTGTCTGTCTTGTCTGTCTTGTCTGTCTTGTCTGTCTTGTCTGTCTTGTCTGTCTTGTCTGTCTTGTCTGTCTTGTCTGTCTTGTCTGTCTTGTCTGTCTTGTCTGTCTTGTCTGTCTTGTCTGTCTTGTCTGTCTTGTCTGTCTTGTCTGTCTTGTCTGTCTTGTCTGTCTTGTCTGTCTTGTCTGTCTTGTCTGTCTTGTCTGTCTTGTCTGTCTTGTCTGTCTTGTCTGTCTTGTCTGTCTTGTCTGTCTTGTCTGTCTTGTCTGTCTTGTCTGTCTTGTCTGTCTTGTCTGTCTTGTCTGTCTTGTCTGTCTTGTCTGTCTTGTCTGTCTTGTCTGTCTTGTCTGTCTTGTCTGTCTTGTCTGTCTTGTCTGTCTTGTCTGTCTTGTCTGTCTTGTCTGTCTTGTCTGTCTTGTCTGTCTTGTCTGTCTTGTCTGTCTTGTCTGTCTTGTCTGTCTTGTCTGTCTTGTCTGTCTTGTCTGTCTTGTCTGTCTTGTCTGTCTTGTCTGTCTTGTCTGTCTTGTCTGTCTTGTCTGTCTTGTCTGTCTTGTCTGTCTTGTCTGTCTTGTCTGTCTTGTCTGTCTTGTCTGTCTTGTCTGTCTTGTCTGTCTTGTCTGTCTTGTCTGTCTTGTCTGTCTTGTCTGTCTTGTCTGTCTTGTCTGTCTTGTCTGTCTTGTCTGTCTTGTCTGTCTTGTCTGTCTTGTCTGTCTTGTCTGTCTTGTCTGTCTTGTCTGTCTTGTCTGTCTTGTCTGTCTTGTCTGTCTTGTCTGTCTTGTCTGTCTTGTCTGTCTTGTCTGTCTTGTCTGTCTTGTCTGTCTTGTCTGTCTTGTCTGTCTTGTCTGTCTTGTCTGTCTTGTCTGTCTTGTCTGTCTTGTCTGTCTTGTCTGTCTTGTCTGTCTTGTCTGTCTTGTCTGTCTTGTCTGTCTTGTCTGTCTTGTCTGTCTTGTCTGTCTTGTCTGTCTTGTCTGTCTTGTCTGTCTTGTCTGTCTTGTCTGTCTTGTCTGTCTTGTCTGTCTTGTCTGTCTTGTCTGTCTTGTCTGTCTTGTCTGTCTTGTCTGTCTTGTCTGTCTTGTCTGTCTTGTCTGTCTTGTCTGTCTTGTCTGTCTTGTCTGTCTTGTCTGTCTTGTCTGTCTTGTCTGTCTTGTCTGTCTTGTCTGTCTTGTCTGTCTTGTCTGTCTTGTCTGTCTTGTCTGTCTTGTCTGTCTTGTCTGTCTTGTCTGTCTTGTCTGTCTTGTCTGTCTTGTCTGTCTTGTCTGTCTTGTCTGTCTTGTCTGTCTTGTCTGTCTTGTCTGTCTTGTCTGTCTTGTCTGTCTTGTCTGTCTTGTCTGTCTTGTCTGTCTTGTCTGTCTTGTCTGTCTTGTCTGTCTGTCTGTCTGTCTTGTCTGTCTTGTCTGTCTTGTCTGTCTTGTCTGTCTTGTCTGTCTTGTCTGTCTTGTCTGTCTTGTCTGTCTTGTCTGTCTTGTCTGTCTTGTCTGTCTTGTCTGTCTTGTCTGTCTTGTCTGTCTTGTCTGTCTTGTCTGTCTTGTCTGTCTTGTCTGTCTTGTCTGTCTTGTCTGTCTTGTCTGTCTTGTCTGTCTTGTCTGTCTTGTCTGTCTTGTCTGTCTTGTCTGTCTTGTCTGTCTTGTCTGTCTTGTCTGTCTGTCTGTCTTGTCTGTCTTGTCTGTCTTGTCTGTCTTGTCTGTCTTGTCTGTCTTGTCTGTCTTGTCTGTCTTGTCTGTCTTGTCTGTCTTGTCTGTCTTGTCTGTCTTGTCTGTCTTGTCTGTCTTGTCTGTCTTGTCTGTCTTGTCTGTCTTGTCTGTCTTGTCTGTCTTGTCTGTCTTGTCTGTCTTGTCTGTCTTGTCTGTCTTGTCTGTCTTGTCTGTCTTGTCTGTCTTGTCTGTCTTGTCTGTCTTGTCTGTCTTGTCTGTCTTGTCTGTCTTGTCTGTCTTGTCTGTCTTGTCTGTCTTGTCTGTCTTGTCTGTCTTGTCTGTCTTGTCTGTCTTGTCTGTCTTGTCTGTCTTGTCTGTCTTGTCTGTCTTGTCTGTCTTGTCTGTCTTGTCTGTCTTGTCTGTCTTGTCTGTCTTGTCTGTCTTGTCTGTCTTGTCTGTCTTGTCTGTCTTGTCTGTCTTGTCTGTCTTGTCTGTCTTGTCTGTCTTGTCTGTCTTGTCTGTCTTGTCTGTCTTGTCTGTCTTGTCTGTCTTGTCTGTCTTGTCTGTCTTGTCTGTCTTGTCTGTCTTGTCTGTCTTGTCTGTCTTGTCTGTCTTGTCTGTCTTGTCTGTCTTGTCTGTCTTGTCTGTCTTGTCTGTCTTGTCTGTCTTGTCTGTCTTGTCTGTCTTGTCTGTCTTGTCTGTCTTGTCTGTCTTGTCTGTCTTGTCTGTCTTGTCTGTCTTGTCCTGTCTTGTCTCGTCTTGTCTGTCTTGTCCGTCTTGTCTGTCTTGTCCGTCTTGTCCGTCTTGTCCGTCTTGTCCGTCTTGTCCGTCTTGTCCGTCTTGTCTCGTCTTGTCCGTCTTGTCTCGTCTTGTCCGTCTTGTCCGTCTTGTCCGTCTTGTCCGTCTTGTCCGTCTTGTCCGTCTTGTCCGTCTTGTCCGTCTTGTCCGTCTTGTCCGTCTTGTCCGTCTTGTCTGTTTTGTCCGTCTTGTCCGTCTTTTTTGGTGGAACCGTTGGTTTTTTTTTGAAATTTTATTTTTGTGGAAATTAAATTTGTTGTGGAAATTGAATTTGTTGTGGAACTGTTATGTCCTTTAGTGGTAGACTTCTATGTGCAATAGGCTGTCCCTTGATTGTATCGTGATTGGTTCGATATGCTTGATTTTCTAACTTCAAGCACAAGTGAAAGACTGAAGGTAGGTTAGTGGGCTCCTTATGCCCAGGTGTCGTGGCAAGTCTCCACGAAGTTCTCGAACGAAGGTGTCTAATTCTTTATCCATGTAAAACTTGGTCATAAGTTTTTCTGATTCGTCGCACAACTTGCAGCCAATTTTATTTAAAACAAGTAAGGTAGCAGCAGTCGAGTTCCCTGATTGCAAAATACCCTGTACCCATAGACATGCTTAGAATTTATTTATTTAATATCAATAAATAAATGAAACAATATTCTATTAGAAAAGAGTACCATAACAATATAAATTTGGTATGACACGCGCAATGCGTGTTTTGCTGCGCTTCTGCTTCCCTTGCCATAGATTTTGCATGTGGCATAACTTCCGTGTTTCTCATCCGATTTGGTTCAAATTTAAAGCTGAGATAGCTTTTATAAGCACCAACGCATGTGGCGAATTGCATAGCATTAGGTTAATAATTGTGGGAGTGGCAGTTTTTTGCGGTTTGCGGGGGAGCGTGGTTGTGGCAGTTTTTTGCGGTTTGCGGGGGAGCGGAGGGTGATATTAAAATAAAACAAGAACATTGTACTGCGTATGGTAATTACCTATACAACGATATATGGCACATGTCTGTAGCTCTTGTAGTTTCTGAGATCTAGGCGTTGCTACGGACAGACAGACGGACAGACGGACATGGCTATATCGACTCGGCTGTTGATGCTGATTAAGAATATATATACTTTATGGGGTCGGAGATGCTTCCTTCTGCCTGTTACATACATTTGCACCATATTATGATACCCTTTTCACCCATTTTTAATGGGTACAGGGTATAAAAAAGAAGTAAAATAATAATTATGTAAATATTCAACGATGATATAAACCACAGAAAATAAATAATGCCAACAACTTAGCGTCGGGCCATACGCCCACATATCGCTGCAATTCGCTGCTACCGAACAACAAGTTCGATGGGGCCCATTCGGCGTTCACAACGTGTTCGGTGTGGCCGATACAGAACCAACAACATGGCTATGGGACAACCGCTGGTTGTATCGATGTGCTGAACGCGAATCGGATCGTTGTTGAACAGGTCACTGAAGCAAGTCAAGCAAACGCTTCGACATGCTGGACGCAACACGACTTTGTTCGAATAGGTCTCTGAGGCGTATAATACAACTACCATGGCGGTCCGACAATTGTGCCAACAAAACACAACAAACATAAACATACACATATATGTATATACATACAAAAGCACAAAATACCAATAATAAGGCACCAACGCCGAATGCCGAATTGCATAGCAGTAGGTTAATAATTGTAGACGTGGCAGTTTTTTGGGGTTTGTGGGGGAGCGCGAGGTGATATCAAAATAAAACAACAAACTTGTACTGCGTATGGTAATTACCTATCCAACGATATATGGCACATGTCTGTAGCTCTTGCAGTTTCTGAGATATAGGCGTTGCTACGGACAGACAGACGGACAGACGGACATGGCTATATCGACTCGGCTGTTGATGCTGATCAAGAATATATTATATATATATATATATATATATATATATATATTATGGGGTCGGAGATGCTTCTGTCTGCCTGTTACATATATTTGCACCATATTATGATACCCTTTTCACCCATTTTTAATGGGTACAGGTTATACAAACAAAATATGCCTTCACCCTTTTGTACTACCGCTAAAACAAAACTATTTATATTGCACAAGTAATATAAGAAAAAATAACAAATCACTACATTACAATCATTGAAAAATCGGTCATCAAAAAGGAACTTTGTTTTCGATTTTAAATTGAATTATTTTTCGGAATTTTGTGTTTTGTTATTCCCGCACGTGGGACTTGGTGGATTGCACATTTTACGGGCCGGGTCGGGCTGCCAAGAGCGGAGTCGCACTTTGTCCGTTGCCCTTTCGCTGCCGTTGCTGCTGTGACTTATTATCTGCATAAACGTTATAGAACGCCAACCTAGAGTATGGACTGGCAGGCCTCGCCGCGTGCCATTAAGCTCGGCAAAACAATGCCCAGTAAGAAGGCCCTCAAAGCAAGGAAGTGCAGCTCGAGCAGAGACTCAAGCTGGAGCTCTTCCTTCTCGGACCCAGCGAGATCAAGCGCAAGTCCGCGCGTAATAGGCAAGGAGAGAAGCCAAACGTCACACCTAGCACCAGCGCAGTTCTGCGCAGCAAGCTGGCAAATAACCCCTTTGCCCTCCTCTCAAGCAAAGAAGATGACGACGATCATGACGATCCCAAAACTGCCTCAGAGGCAGTCGCATCTAAAACAGAAAAGAAACCAATCCCGATCCTGAAGACCCTCAAGCCTCCCCCGATCTACATCCCAGACGTGACCGACATTACAGCGGTTGTCAAGATGATATCGGATTTAGTCGGATCCGAAAAGGATTTCTCCTATAAAACGGAGAGAAATAATAAAGTACGCGTAATGATGCCAGACAAGGAGTCCTACACAGCCCTAAGTCAGCACCTCGTGGCACATAACAAAAGACACCGCACCTTCCAACCGAAGGATGAGAGAGCTTACAGGGCGGTCATCAAGAGACTTCACTACTCAACGGACCAGACTGAAATTAAAGAAGAACTCCACAAATACGGCCATACTGTGAGGGATCTGCACAATCCCATTGGCAGGAAATCCAAACAACCACTGGGGATCTTCTTTGAACCAGCAAGCAACAACACAGAGGTTTTTAAAATAAAGAGGATTTGCAGATCAGTCGTCACCGTAGAGCCCCCACTGAAATTCAACGACGTTCCACAATGTTTCAGATGCCAAGGGTTTGGACACATCCAGCGGTACTGCTTCCTGGAACATCGCTGCGTGAAATGTGGTGATTCTCATGACTCTAGGTCATGCACCAAAAAAAAAGACGAGAAAGACGAGAGGATGCCCTCCCTACAAAAAGGCAAAAGCGCAGCAATCTTCTAAAGCCAGACCCGTTGAGAGTAGCAACAAACCACCTCACATCCAGATACCAACTATCAATGGTATAAGTTATAGGGACGTACTCCTAGGAAACCAAGTGGCACAGCCAACGAATCCCCAACAAACCCTTCATACCACTCCCGAAAACCCACAACCCAACCAGTTTGATACGATGCTTGCCCGCATGGAAGGATCAATTGAGAGGATGATGGAAAAGTTGATATCGCAGATGTTCTCACAGATGATGCAGTTTATAGCTCCCATCCTCAACAAAAAATAATGCAAATTAGCCTTAACATAGTTTTTTGGAACGCAAACGGCCTGCAGAGGAGCAAAGCCGAAGTAGAGCATCTCATCAAAACAGACAATATCGATGTTCTTCTAGTTTCGGAATCTCACTTTTGTCCCAGATCCTACTTTAAAATTAGCGGGTACGAACTGTTACATGCCAACCATCCATCTGGCAGAGCACGCGGAGGAGCAGCTATGCTCATCAGGAGTGGCATTCAATACACGGAACTTCCCGCGTTTCAGGAGGAATGGGCTCAGTGCGCCGTGACCAGGATTTCTAGCCCACAGGGAGATATCACCATTGGTGCGGTTTACTTCCCACCCAGACACTCGATAACCGAGACCCACCTTCAGGACTTCTTCGACTCCCTCGGTCCTCGGTTTATAGCAGCCGGAGACTTTAACGCCAAACACTCCTAGTGGGGGTCCCGCACAAACAACCCCAAAGGCATAAAGCTCTATAAGTACCTGCAGCAGAAGAGTCTGGACTGCCATTCCACTGGAGAACGCACACACTGGCCTACCGACCCTTCAAAACAGCCGGATCTGCTGGACTTCGCCGTCTCCAAGGGCATAGGACACTCTAAGATAACATGCTCAAGCTATGATAAACTGCTATCTGACCACAGCACAGTAAACTTGCTCCTAAACATCCCCGTCCTCAGAAAAACCCCGCTTAGAAGACTCACCGGAAAACACACAAATGCCCCCAAGTTTACGTTTTGGATGCTTTCCTCCCAGTACCCAGATACCCCTCTTGCCACACCAAGCATCATAGATGCGGCCATAGAAAAACTAACCAAAGAGATGCACAATGCCGCTGAGTTTCCGAATCCACCTCCACCGACTACCCCGAGAATACCTAAAAGAGACGTGCCCTTGTGGTCTCCGGAAATCGCGGCCCTCGTGGCCGAAAAAAGGCGCCTCAGAAGAGTCTGGTTTTCCTCGCGCAACCCCAGGGACAAGACAGCACTTAATCGTGCCACCAAAGATTTGAAGGACAAGCTATCCATCCTACGGCAGGACTCGTTTCATAGATTCCTTATGGAGCTGGGACCTGGAGACCCGCAACACAATCTGTGGAATGTCACGAGGTACATAAAAGACCTGTGAAGAAGATATCACCCGTGCGAAAAGTGGACGGTTCCTGGTGTCGGACTGAGGTCGAAAGAGCAGAAGCCTTTGCTGATCATCTACATAGTGCATTCTCACCGTTCGACAGATGCACTGGCGAAGAGAGAGCTGCAACCATAAGGTTAATAGACAGCCCAAGTGCTCCTGCCCGCCAATAAAGCCCGTCGAACCAGAGGAGATTGCGCAGGAGCTTGCTGGCAATCCTTTCCAAAATACTTGAAAGAGTATTTTTACGTAGAGTATTGCCAGTATTGGAGGAGGCCGGTCTGATCCCTGACCACCAGTTTGGTTTCAGACGCCTTCACGGAACACCTGAGCAATGCCACCGGATTGTTGAGACTATACTTGAGGCCTTCGAAAAGAAGAAGTACAGCTGCGCCGTTATGCTTGATGTCAAACAGGCGTTTGACAGAGTCTGGCACCCTGGACTACTTTTCAAAAGGAGTACCACAGGAGTACCACAAGGCAGTGTTCTTGGACCCATCTTATACACACTCTACACAGCGGACCTCCCCATCACCCCCTCCCGGAACCTCACAGTAGCCACTTATGCCGATGACCCTGCCTTCCTAACCTCCGCCACAGATCCTCAGGAAGCTTGAGCCATCATCCAGAGGCAACTGAATGCCCTCGGTCCATGGATGAAACGATGGACCATCGTGGTCAACGCCGAGAAATCTACACAAACAACCTTCGCACTACGCAGGGGAGAACGCCCCCCGTCACACTCAACGGGGAAACCATCCCAACTAATAACACTCCCAAATATCTAGGGCTGACACTGGACCGCAGGCTCACATGGCGTCCGCACCTAATCAATAAGCGCAACCAGGCCAACCTATGGCTTAAGCAACTGCATTGGCTCCTGGGAAGGAGGTCCATACTCAAAGTAAAATTCAAGCTGCTTATTTATAAGGTAGTGCTTAAGCCAATCTGGACATATGGGATACAGTTGTGGGGCACGGCAAGCTGTTCGAACCGCATCAAAATACAGCGATTTCAGAACAAATGCCTGAGAATAGTTTCGAACGCCCATAAGTACCACGAAAACTCAATAATACATACAGAGCAAATCGGTTCGTTGTTGAACAGGTCACTGAAACAAGTCAAGCAAACGCTTCGACATGCTGGACCCAACACGAATTTGTTCGAATAGGTCACTGAAGCGTGAAAACAAAAACAAAATTAAAAAAAAAAAAATCTTATAAATGTACATATATAAAAAGTGAAGTGTACCTGTGTGCCGAAATATTAAAGGTCTTGTACCACATCACAAAAAGATATATACACAAAAAAAGAAAAGAGAAAAATAAAAATATTTATACATAAACAAAAACAAACAAAATATACCTACACCCTTTTGTACTACCGCTGAAACAAAACTATTTATATTGCACAAGAAATATAAGAAACAATAACATATCACTACATTACGGATATTGAACACTCTTACAACAAGGAAAAAAGTCTACACCACAAAAAAAGAACATAAGGAATCTAAAAATAAATTACTACACAAATAACATAAGCACCCCAATAATTAGTACTACACTACCTTAACACTATACCTTGACAATGTTCAATTTAGTGAGAATAACGATAAAGCAAATAGACCGAATCACCAATCAAACAGTCATAGCTTAAATAATAGAAAGACAAATTATTAGATGTCGACTATTGGGAAAGTCAAAAAGCTTATCCCAAACACCAGGAGCAAGATAAGGGCTAGCACTAGTCTAACGGACGTTAGGGAAGAACCCGAACTACAAAAACTCCAGACTGTGTTAGAGTTGCCTTCAACATCGTCGATGAATTCGTCAGCAAGCTCCCCGCAACTTAATCAAGCGGTTATACCAATAAGCAACATGGACTTAGTTTCGTCTCTTAAGATTCCGGACGTAATCCGTCTCCTACCGCGTTATGACGGCAAACCCAATCAACTTAGCGATTTCATTAATAACGTAGAAGAAATTCTCTTATTAATCAGAGGAACCGATAAGACACCCTACGGTCAAATGCTTTTAAGGGCAATTTGACAGAAAATCGAAGGTAAGGCCGACGTACGCTTCACACATCTGGAGCCAGCCTTAACTGGGACGAAATCAAAGACGCATTGATTCTGCATTGTTCCGACAAGCGAGACGAACAAGCTCTCGTGTCCGAACTACATAACCTCGCTGATTCTAAACTCCCAATTCAATCCTTATTCGAAAAAATTTCCGAAATTAAAACGACCTTTTTTAAACTAACCGATACCAAAGAATACGAACCAATAGCTATTAAAACAGAGAAGAAAATTTTCGCGGACACCTGTCTGAATTCCTTTCGTAAAGGGTATCAAAGGTCCACTCGGACTAGCGGTAAGGTCCATGAGACCTACCAACCTTCAAGAAGCCTTTGAATGGGCTAGCAAGGAAAGGGACATTTATTTCCAAGAAAATAAGAAAAAGCAAGAAACCAGGCAGACAGAGTACAGACGACAAAGCGGGTCATTCGACGGATACCAAAGAGTATATCAGGGCAACGAAAACGATAGATACAGACCAAGAGACTACGGTAGAAAGAGGACTTACCAACAACACACCCCGAATATAAGAGATGACTTCCAATACAAAACAAATAACGTACCGGCAATATTGCCCAAAAATATGCAAACTAACCATAATTACGAGCACAAAAGACCTTATAATTCAAACTCCAACAGTACTTAGGGTACCATCAATAATATAGAGCAGGCTTCAAACGAACATGCTCTTAGCACTCAACTACATAATATAGATGAGGATGCCAATTTTCTACCAAGTGCCTCGAGAAACAAACAGGGTACTTAATGAAACGAGAGACTGGGTCCCCCCTTAACTTACATTATAATCCACCTAAGACCCGGATACCGTATAAAATTCTAATAGACACAGGGGCGACTATGTCATTCATTAACCCTTAATTATCCCTCAACTCAGACCGAATTAACCTAACAAACCTCATTTTAATTAAAACCACACTTGACGTACATGAAGTCTACCAAAAGACCAGAGTACCTTTATTCAAAGAATTCTCGGATACTACCTCTTATAAACTAATTCTGTTCAGATTCCACCAATTATTCGATGGGTTAATCGGTATGGACATCTTACAAAGAGTAAAGGCAATAGTCAATATTCAAAGATCAGTACTAGAAACTCAACACTTTAAAATTGTAATGCACACAAAAAACAATACAGCCTCAGAACTCCACGTTCTAGAAGGAACATCGAAAAACATAGTGAAGCTACCACTTAGCATCGATAATGGCGCATTTTGCTGCGAAACAACACAAATTTCCGAAAACATCCTTAGCTAGACTCAGCAAGCGGGTACCATCAAATGGAGATGGATCCCAAGGACATTAGCAAGACGGCCTTTTCGGCATTAGATGGACATTTCAAATTTTAAGAATGCCTTTCGGCCTCACCAACGCCCCAGCAACTTTTCAAAGAGTGATGGACAACATACTAGCAGACCTTAACGGTAAATGTTGTCTAATTTATCTGGATGACATCATAGTCTTTTCGTCATCACTCGTCAACGATCTAAAATTGGTATTTGACAAATTAAGTAGAGCAAATCTAAAACTCCAACCGGAGAAATCAAAATTTTCAGGAAAGAAATTGAATATCTGGGTCACGTGGTTACCGATTACGGTATAAAACCTAACCCTCAAAAATTACTCGCCATTAAGGCATTCCCTATGCCAAAACCACAAAAACAAATGAAGTCGTTCCTGACACTACTCGGTTACTATAGAAAATTTATAAGGGACTTCGCAGCGATCACCAAACCTCTGACTCAACAATTAAAAAACAAAACAACAGCCAAAATAGTTGAGGAATATATTAGAACTTTTGAAATTTGCAAAACGCTGCTATGCACGACCCGATCCTTCAATACCTTGACTTCAGCAAACCTTTTATATTAACTACGGACACTAGTAACTTCGCAATTGGAGCAGTATTGTCTCAAGGCACGCTTAACCATAATAAGCCTGTATGCTTCGCTAGCAGAACGCTATCAGACGCAGAAATAAATTACTCAACCGTAGAAAAAGAAATGTTAGCCATTATCTGGGCAAAAACACTTTCGCCCCTACCTATACGGACAGAAATTTAAGATCGTCACGGACCATAGGTCATTAACGTGGCTTATGAATTTCAAAGAGCCGAATTCAAAACTGGTTCGATGGAAAATACAATTAATGGAATATGACTATGAGATAATTTACAAGAAAGGATCTTAGAACGTTGTAGCAGACGCTCTTAGCCGTATAACGGCCAATCAATACAGTCAGTCTCAACATAGTAAAATCAATGAGGAATTTCCTTTCAACATTCGGAATTCCGAAAAAACTAATTTGCGATCATGGCCCGGAATTCGCAAACAAGCTTTTTAAAGATTTTTGTGCTCAATACAACATAGAACTACACATTACTTAATTTCAACAATCCTCGAATAACTCCCCAGTGGAAAGACTCGATTCGTCTCTAACCGAGATATACAGAATAATAGTAAACAAAAGAAAGACAGAAACACTCTCTTGTGACCACGAAGAAATTTTCTTTGAAACCTTGACAACGTATAACAACGCAGTTTACTCGACAACAAAATACACACCCTTCGAGATTTTCCACGGAAGACCTCACATTATAAATCAAAACAACTCTCAAAACATGGACGATAAAATGAAGGACCGAATAGCTAAGAGCAACGCGAATATGAACCAACCAGAAACTATCAAGATTGGTAAAACAGTCTTTAGAAAGGAAAACAACGAATAAACTAACGCCCCGATTTACGAAACATATCATAAAAGAGGACAAAGGGCTGACCTTCATATCACACAAAGGTCAGAAAATCCACAAATCAAAGATAAAAACAAGTGAGAAAAGTTATCTTCGGCTTGCCGAAGATGGTATATCCTTGAAAACAAAAAAGTTTTTCATACTAAGACATGTTTTCATATCGCTCGTTTGTATGACAGCTATATGATATAGTGGGCCGATCCGGACTAAACTTTCACAAATCGTGTATGGCTATGTTAAATGAATAAATGTTGAATTCGGTTGCAATAGCTTGGAGAACAAAAAAGTTTTCCATACAAAGACTTGAAATCTGATTGGTTGTTTGTATGGCAGCTATATGATATAGTGGTCCGATCCGACCGATTTTAAAACTTGATATGCGTGCAACAAAAATAATGATCTGGTAAAAATTTCACGCTAGCTTTAAAGCTACTGTCTATTTTTTTGCATAGAAACAGACGGACAGACGGACATGGCTATATCGACTCGGCTGTTGATGCTGATCAAGAATATATATACTTTGTGGGTTCGGAGATGCTTCCTTTAATGCGTTACACATTTCTGAACAAAATTATAATACCCTTTTTCAAGGGTATAAAAAAAAACAAATAAGGAAGCAGCAGTCGAGTTTCCCGACTGCAAAATACCCTGTACCCTTAGACATGCTTACAGTTTATTTATTTAGTATCAATTCATAAATGAAACAATATTCTATTATAAAAGAGTACCACAACAATTTAAATTTTGTATTATTTGTTAAAAACAAATAAGTAAAATTATTTTATTTAATTTCAAATTCAATATTTTTAATTATTTGTAATATAAAATAATCTAATATTGCTTAGAATTTATTTATTTAATATCAATAAATAAATAAAACAATATTCTATTAGAAAAGAGGACCATAACAATATAAATTTGGTATGATTTTGGTTATGAAAATACGTTTCGTGTGTCATAAAGCCATACACATTTCGCTGTCAACGTCGCAGTCGGCGTCGCGCAATGCGTGTTTTGCTGCGCTTCTGCTTCCCTTGCCATAGATTTTGCATGTGGCATAACTTCCGTGTTTCTTATCCGATTTGGTTAAAATTTAAAAATTAGATAGCTTCTATAAGCACCAACGCTGAATGCCGAATTGCATAGATTTGGTTAGTAATTGTGGGCGTGGCAGTTTTTTTGCGGTTTGCGGGGGAGCGCGAGGGGATATCAAAATAAAACAACAAACTTGTACTGCGTATGGTAATTACCTATCCAATGATATATGGCACATGTCTCTTGTAGCTTTCTGAGATCTAGGCGTTGATACGGACAGACAGACGGACAGACGGACGGACAGACGGACATGGTTATATCGACTCGGCTGATGATGCTGATCAAGAATATATATACTTTATGGGGTCGGAGATGCTTCCTTCTGCCTGTTACATACATTTTTACCATATTATGATACCCTTTTCACCCATTTTTAATGGGTACAGGGTATTAAAAAATAAATAAATAAATTAACCAATAAATTAACAAAATACATACTAATTGTTGCGGTGCTTATGTTATTTGTGTAATAATCTAGTTATAGATTGCCTATGTTATTTGTGTAATAATCTAATTATACATTGCTTATGTTATTTTTTTAGTAATTTAATAATAAATTGCTTATGTTATTTTTGTAGTGTAGACTTCTTTCCTTGTTGTAAGAGTGTTTAATATCTGTAATGTAGTGATATGTTATTGTTTCTTATATTTCTTGTGCAATATAAATAGTTTTGTTTCAGCGGTAGTACAAAAGGGTGTAGGTATATTTTGTTTGTTTTTGTTTATGTATAAATATTTTTATTTTTCTCTTTTCTTTTTTGGTGTATATATCTTTTTGTGATGTGGTACAAGACCTTTAATATTTCGGCACACAGGTACACTTCACTTTTTATATATGTACATTTATAAGATTTTTTTTTTTTAAATTTTGTTTTTGTTTTCACGCTTCAGTGACCTATTCGAACAAATTCGTGTTGCGTCCAGCATGTCGAAGCGTTTGCTTGACTTGATTCAGTGACCTGTTCAACAACGAACCGATTTGCGTCCAGCGCATGGATACAACCAGCGGTTGTCACATAGCCATGTTGTTGGTTCTGTATCGGCCATTTGCCCCGACACTGTTTGCACGTCACACCAAACACGTTGGGAACGACGAAAAGGCCGCATCGAACTTGTTGTTCGGTAGCAGCGAATTGCAGCGATATGTGGGCGTATGGCCCGAAGCTAAGTTGTTGGCATTATTTATTTTCTGTGGTTTATATCATCGTTGAATATTTACATAATTATTATTTTACTATTTTTTTTTTTTTGATATTTTGTTTAATTTATTTGTTTTTTTATTTATTTATTTATACGCCGTTTGTTTCCCCTTTTTATTTTATATTTTTTTTTTGTTACACCATCTTTCGCATCACTACACAGTTACTCACACTATTAGACTTATTATGAATTTCATCCTGGTTGCAGGTGTCCCTTTGGGTTGTAATTCGTAATTCGACTGCGCCAGCTACCAGTTCCTCCTGTTGCTGGTGTGGATGTACCTTCAGTTCCTCCTGTTGCTGGTGTGGGTGTACTTCTGTAGGTGTTTTAATCAATTTTCTAAAAAAAAACGGTCGACTGTTCTCCTTCGAGTTCCAAACTGAAGTGATTTTATTTCTCCAATCAAAGCTTAAGCTAAAAGTTTTCACAAGAATTCCCTGTTTTATTATATTCCGCGAAAATTCTGTTGCGGCCATTCTAGTTTATCCTTGAACTGTTGAACAGGAGTTACCATAGCTACTACCCCTTCCCTAAAGACCCTACTTTGTAAACACATCGTAGCCACCCACGACCATTCCAATCTTCGCCTGTTCAGCACATTCTCTGATGGTCTGACCATTAGTTCGACGCCCCGACGATTGCGACAGAAACTGCATGTGGCGGATGTGCCAAAGATCAATTTTTGGGCAACATCAACGGACCTCGTCGAGTATAAGTCACATATGTAAGATTCAGTTCTAGTGCAGCCGTCTACGGACAATGAACATTGATCATTAAAATATTGAAGCCAACCATTTAAATTAAACAATTATCTTTTATTCAACCTGGACTAATTGGAAAACCACCAACAAGGAAAACCTTCTGTTTTAGAGTGTAGAGTGTGTAATATGTGCCAATAGTAATTTATTATTTTTCTCAAGTGAATGTGGAAATCGAGAAAGATTTTTTGAAAGATTTCTGAAAATATTTTGGTTTAGCTTGAGTTGAGCAAGTTGGAATATGCTGACTTCGATCAAGTTGACAACCAAAAAAAAAGTGATCCGCGTGTGTGTGTTTCATGGCGACTCAAAGCTCTCAACGTTAATGTGTGCCTAATGCAAGTGTGTTGTGTCCAAAAAGCTTCAAAGTGTCTTATACCGCAACTGCTCGGGTATAATTTTGTTTCATGGCGACTCAAGCACGTTCGTCTCGAACTTACAACCAATTCACTGCATGAGCCGCTTCAAACTTTTATTTAATGACGAATAGTGCGACACACACGCTTGATCATACAATTAAATCAGATAAATTATATGTTCATCAAATAAAAATACCATTGCAGTTGAAAATAATTTAAACAAGTATATTATTTTCTTATGTTAAATCTAAACTACGATCATATTTACAGATCCGTTAAAAGAAATTGCTCCATCCCACTCGCACTTTAAAATACACTGAGATACACAAAAATACTACACGCAAGCTCACACCAACATAATAATTTGAGGAATTAATTTCAAACACACATATAAAAGATAATTTCAATATAATTAAAAAAAAATTTTGTTTTTGTTTCAATTTCAACACACATCTAAAATTTATTTTCAATATATTAATTAAAATACACAAAAAACTAATCAATATCAACACACCCAAATCTAAAGTTCACTATAATTAATTAAATTTTTTTTCAACAAACATATAAAATTTATTTTCAATATACTATAGTAATTAAGAAATTCAAATTTCAAAACATATATTAAACTGAAATCAAATCTCAATATATATAAAAATTTTTAATTCAAACACATTGACACATTTCGATCAATTGAGTTAACCAACCAAACTGATGTCGAAATTGCAGAGTTCAGTTAAAAAATTACTTCCAAATACTAGAAGCAGAACAAGACTAAGTGCAAGTCTATCAGATATTACTGAGAATCAACTAGAAAACGTTCAGAATTTAGCTAGACCTAGCCGAGATTCAAGCTTCATTTTGAATACATCTGCAGGAACTTCTAATTCCAACCCTAACTCCCCTGGCCCGATGGTCAGCCCACAAGACATCTGTGCCGCTCTACAGATTCCTGATGGAATTAAGATGCTTGTCCCGTTTGAGGGAAATCCAATATACCTTAGCGACTTTATTAAACAAGTCGAAGAAATTTTATTGATTATAAGAGGAACGGACAAAACCCCTTACGGACAATTTTTACTAAGAGCGATTAGGAGTAAGATCACTGGTGAGGCAAATAGAATCCTGGTTAATTCCAGAACACAGCTAAATTGGGACGATATTAAACAAACTCTTTTAAATAAGTTTGCGGAAAAACGCAGTGAGGACTCATTAAACTTCGAGCTTCACAATTTAATCCATAAAAAACTTTCGATCCATTATTTCCATCAGGAAATTTTAGGTATCAAAACAGCCTTTTCAAATGTTATCGAAAATTCCATTTCGAATACGGATCTTATCCAGCAAAAGGAAGAAGGTTTTTCAAAAACTTGACTTTATGTATTCTTACAGGGAATTAAAGGACCCTTGGGACTAGCCCTAGGAACCTTCAAACCAAAGGATTTACAAGAAGCTTACGATTTTGCTATTAAGGAAATACATAATTTCTTACGAGAAAATAAAGAAAAAAATGAAAAACAGACCTATAAATATCACGGAAAGAATTACCCCAAAGATGATCGTAGGGAGGGCAGTTACGAATAAAATCAGAAACAATTAAGCTATGAAAACAAAAGAAACCAAACAGATTATAATCAGGAGGAGAGAGCACCTAAAAGATTGTTCGATAATAGAAATTCAGATTATAAACAATATTAGAATGAGAGTTTATTTGCGATTAACCAATACATAAAATGATGCGTAACTCGTGACGCGCTTAAGAGAATAAACAAAAGAGAAAGATCAATTAGATCCCGTTACATTTAGTGTAAGACATTCGCTTTGCACTCTTAATTGAGATTTCAACACTCCTTCTTAAAGAGACATGTCTTTATAAGTTAACTTAAATATCCATTTTTCTTTTAAACATAATTTTCAATTCAATTTAAACCTAACTGTTTACCAAAACCTGTGTGCTTGATCTTATTTAAGTTTTTTGTTAAAATATCAGAAATCATATTTTCTGTTGAAACATACTTAATATCAATAACATTTTCCTTATATAGTTGTCTTAAAAAATGGTACTTAATATCAATATGTTTGCTTCGTGCATGAAACTTGGAGTCTTTTGCCAGACATTGTGCGCTTTGATTATCACTGTAGATAACCATCTTTGGAACCAGTCCTATTCTTATCTCCTTCACCAGCTTTTTAAGGTAAACTGCCTCTTTTGCTGCTGTTGAAAGCGCCACATACTCAGCTTCAGTTGAACTAAGTGCCACAATGGTCTGCTTTTTGGACTCCCATGAAGTCGCCGCACCAGCCATGATGAATGCCCAACCAGTAAAGAATTTGCGATCTGTGCTATCTCCAGCCCAGTCTGCATCAACGAAACCATGGACATGTACACCTGTACGTTCGTAGCATAGCTTCATGTCAGCTGTGCCCTTAAGGTACCTCAAGACACGCTTTGCAGCCACTTCGTGCTCCTTGTGAGGATCAGCATTTCTTTGTGCCAATTTAGCCACACTATGCATGATATCTGGACTTGTCGTCATAGCCAAATAAATCAAAGAACCAATGAGTGATTGATACTTCTTCTGATTCACTTTTGCGCAGCTTGCATCCTCGCATTTAACTTGAAAGCCCGCCTCCAGACGAATCGCGTTGGATTTGTCTTCCATACCATAGTCTTTTAGTAGAGCAATAAATTGTTTATGGCCTATAGTGACACTGCCGGTTTCGCCACTCCTCTCTATCTCCATGCCTAGGAAATGTTTCAGGTCTCCGTCATCTACAACATCAAACTCATCTGATATTTGCTTCTTGATGCTAAGGAGGTCATCTTTTCTGGAACAGGCAAGAATTAAATCATCAACATATACTACAATAATGTTTAGGTTTTCTTCAATTTTCTTTGTGTATATGCAAGGCTCGCTAGGACACGAAATGAATCCAATTTTGTTAAGAACTTCATCTAGCCTCCAGTTCCACTCGCGTCCACTCTGCTTTAGACCGTATAAGGACTTATGCAATCGCAGGACTCGATCTGGGTGTTTTGCGTCTACAAAACCTTCAGGTTGTCTCATGTTTCAGTTCACTGTTTAGGTACGCTGCTGACACGTCCATTTGGTGCATAATCATGCCATGCTCGACAGCCAATGCAATCACTAACCTTATTGAAGAGTAACGTGCCACCGGGGAAAATGTTTCCAGGTAATTCACCCTATACTGCTATCCGCAACCTTTAGCTACTAACCTCGATTTGAGTCGATCAACTTTACCATTTTTGTCGCGTTTGATGGTAAACACCCACTTGCACCCGATTGCTTTCTGCTCTTCAGGAAGGTCAACCAAGCTCCAGATGTTTGTAGCTCGCAAGTGATTAAACTCCTTCTGCATCGAGATTCTCCATTCATCAGAATGTTCTCCAGTCAATGCCTCACACACGTTTGTTGGTGCCACCATATTATTTCCGACTATAACATTTAGCATATTGTACTCTTTTCTTAGACGGCCCACTAATCCTGTTCGGATTAGCCCCTCTTCTGCGATGTTTTTTGTTCTGTCCCAGACTCTTCGTCGTCATCACTGCCTTGAACATCCAACGACTGTTCATTGTTGTCAATATGATCTTCTCGGTGTCCAGCAGAATCATCCAATTCAATGATTAGTTCTCCTGGAACTGATGCTCTATCATCCTCTATAAACACAATATCTCGGGCTATCACAATGCTTTGTTTTTCCGGGTTGTATAAACGATAAGCCTTAGAAGTTTGAGAATAGGCTAATAATATGTGCTCTTCTCCGTTTGGACGAAACTTCTTGCTATGTGTTTTGTTCAATACGATCGCTTTGCAACCAAACACACGTAGATGGGATACACTTGGCTTCTTTCCAAACCAGGCTTCAAATGGTGTTATATTAGCTAGTGTCGACGTCTCTGCTCTGTTCCTCAAGTATGCCGCTGTCATTATAGCCTCTCCCCAAAAACTCTTACCCACTCCAGCATGCGTTAACATACTGCGAGCCATTTCGAGGAGGGTTCTGTTAGCACGTTCTGCAACTCCGTTTTGTTGAGGAGTATAGGGGACTGTTAGCTGTCTTTGTATGCCTTGACTCACCAGGTATTCTTCAAACCTTCGGGAAACATATTCTCGACCGTTGTCATTACGGATCCTTTTTATTTTCTTTCCTGTTTGGTTCTCGACCAACGATTGGAATTCTTTAAATTTTTCAAAAACCGCATCTTTAGTGTTTAACATGTAGACTGACATGTACCGTGTTTTGTCATCGATGAAAGTTGCAAAGAATCGTGCACCACCGTTTGATTTTGTGCTTATTGGACCACATATGTCCGTGTGTATAAGTCCTAACAATTCACTCTCGCGTCTTTCCGACGCGTTTGGAAACTGTTTTACACAAATTTTGCATTTGGCACACGTTTCGCATACGAAACCGTTTAAATCACACGAATTTATTTTCAAACCATACACCATGTCTTTGCTAATAATTTTCTGCATACTATTCAAGTTCAAATGTCCAAACCGATTGCCACTTAATCATTTCATACTTTTCTCCATTAATTGCGAACACTTTTTCTGATTTATTTTCAAATAAGAACAATTCATTTTTGCGTTTAGCAACTAGTAAAGTGTCTCCGTCAGTGTCTATTACTTTCGCTTCGTTCTTACTAAAAATCACCTTCAATCCTTTTGCAGTTGCCTTTTGCACCGAAATAAAGTTACATTATAAATTTTTTACGTACAATACATCAAGCAGTTTGATCGTATTCTCTCCATAGCACAAATTTACTGTACCGCGCCCTTCGGCTTCTACGTAATTATCGCCTGCTAACATTATTTTTTCCTTGTGTTCACGCATTGATACAAACATTGCTTTTTCAGCACACAAATGAGTTGTTGCTCCACTGTCTAGACACCACGTACTTTTACTGTCTATTTCGTTTTTATCTGCACCGAAAACCGAAAACGCTTTTGGCTTATTCCCGTTTGAATTTCCTTCTTTTGCTTTGTTATGTTTTGCCAATTTTTCTTTCGATCTACACTTTGCAGCAATATGACCGCGCTTTCCACATGACCAACATTCAACACCTTTTTCAATATTCCTTTTTGAGTATTGTTTTTCCGTACCCGACGCGAACATTTTCTGTTCCTTTCCGATCACCGTTTCGTTTGTCTTGCGCCTCTCTCCCTCTTCTAGAAGTTTAACCTTAAGAGCGCTCAGCCCCGGCAATGTGTCGCGCGTTTCAATGGCGACAACAAAATTTTCAAACGAGTCACACAAGCTCGAAAGCAAAATTATGACGAGCATTTCTTCTGGCACACTTTGTTCAATTTCTTGCTGCTTTTCTACCAATGCACTGCATTTTTTTAAATGTTCCTCCACACTTTCCGTCTCACTCATTTTCATGTACAACAACTGCTTAAACAAATGTATGCGTCTCGCTGGACCGGATGGAATATT
Organism: Drosophila merina; assembly: GCA_035047645.1. NCBI lineage: Eukaryota > Metazoa > Arthropoda > Insecta > Diptera > Drosophilidae > Drosophila > Drosophila merina. The sequence continues at coordinate 29,311 of JAWNPH010000025.1, forward strand.
AATTTCACCAAGTTTTTTCCAAGCTTCCCTAGCAGTTACACAATGTTTCACATGATTAATTTGCGTCGGGTTTATACATAGCATTATACTTTCAAGTGCCTTTTTGTCTTTAGCATCGAAAGAGGCTTTTTGTTTTGCAGTGTCATTTTCATTTTTCAGCAAACGGCCTCTGACCACCGACCATAATTCGGCGTGTATCAGCACACTTTTCATTTGAATAGACCACACACTATTGTTTTCATTGTCCAGTTTCTCATTTGCGTATTGGGAACTCATTTTATCAATTTATTTTTTTTTTTTTTCACAATGTTAAACACGAGCCACACAAGTCTTTTCGAACCTTCTGGTAATCGTAGGGCAATTTTGCCCAAAAGAAGATTCCGACAATAGTATAGTAATAGTAATAGGGGAAACCAAAGTTTTAATAAACTAGAAGCAGTTGAAAATCAAGAACAACTGCACAATATTGACGATTCGTTTTTTCCCAAAGAAGCCTCGTCAACCCGACAAAAGTTTGAGGTAGGTTCGCCAATCCGTTTTGTTTTCCTAGACCTAGATCTGGGAAAACCCTTAAAAGTTTTAATAGACTCCGGTGCTACATCATCTTTTATTAGCCCCGAATTAGTAAAGTTCAAAGATCAAATTCAGTTGCAGTCACCAGTAAGAATCAAGACAGCTTTATGCAACCATTATATTAAGAACATGACTAAAATCAAACTTTTTTAACAATATAATAAGGACAATTCGTCCTACAATTCTTGTTGTTATTTAAGTTTCATATTTTCTTCGCTCGTCTATTAGGAACGAATGTTTTGGCTAGAAGAAGTTGTAAGCGTACCTCAAGAAGTATTAACGACAAAATTCTTTATTTTTCAACTACACAAACATATTAAACAACAGACACAGTTATTGTGCATCGAACACCAATCAAAAAATATTGCTAAAATTCCGGTTAGCATTGATAGTGGCACCTTTTGGTGCAATGACGTCCATTTAACACAGGATTTGTTCATCTCTGGTGGTCTATACGCGGTCTGTAACTATTACAATTACATGGAAGTCGTAAACTACTCAACTGAGAATCAACGACTGTGTATGGAAACACCAATCAAAGTCACACGTTACAATGCGGATGACTTTATTGAAGTATATACAATATATATTGATTATGGTTCGATTATGGCAAACAAAGAAAAAATTTCCTCTAAATTCAAACTTAAAAACTGAACACCTAAATGAATTGGAAAAGTCTACTCTCACAGAACTTTGCAGCCAATTTCCAAATTTATTTTATATAGACGGAGAAAAATTAACCTTTTCAAGTGCGGTCAAACACAGCATTCAAACTACAGATAATATCCTGTGTTTGTCAGACCCTTTAGATATAGTCAGACTGAAAGAGTCGAAGTTTTCAAGCAAGTCTCTAAAATGCTAGAGCAAAACATCATCAAACATAGTCATTCACCATTTATTTAATATAAATATTATATTATAAATAATATAATATATAATATAATATATTTATATAATATTTTTGGTGCCCAAAAAAAAGTGATGGTGTTGGCGAAAATAAATGGTGAATTTTCGGGAATTAAATGAAAAAAAGATTAAGGACAGATATCCTATGGCAAACATAAATGACATTCTGGATAGAATAGGAAGAGCCAGATATTTTTATACCCTTGAAAAGGGTATTATAATTTTGTGCAGAAATGTGTAACGCATTAAAGGAAGCATCTCCGACCCCACAAACTTTATATATTCTTGATCAGCATCAACAGCCGAGTCAATATAGCCATGTCCGTCTGTCCGGCTGTTTCTATGCAAAAAATAGACAGTAGTTTTAGTTCTCCAAGCTATTGCAACCAAATTCAACATTTATTCATTTGACATAGCCATACACGATTTGTGAAAGTTTGGTCCGGATCGGACGACCGATATGAAAACAAGTCTTTGTATGGAAAACTTTTTTGTTTTCAAGGGTAGATAACTTTTCTCACTTGTTCGGCCTTAGATTTGGCCAGCGGATATCATCAAATTGAGATGAATCCCAATGACGCCACAAAAACTAGATTTTCCGTGTGGGCGGTCATTACGAATTCCTAAGAATGCCTTTCGGGTTATCAAATGCCCCAGCAGCCTTTCAGAGGGTTATGGACAATGTGTTGGCAGATTTCAATGGCAAATTCTGTCTCACCTATTTGGATGATATAATTGTATTTTCGTCTTCCTTACAGGACACATAAATCATTTAGAACAAATTTTCCAAAAACTAAACAAAGCAAATTTCAAACTCCAACCAGAAAAATACGAATTTATGCGTAAAGAAATAGAATACTTAGGTCACATTGTATCCGATGAAGGCATAAAACCAAACCCAAATAAAATTCAATCCATCAAAGCTTTTTCCGATGCCAACGACGCAAAAGGAAATTAAATTATTTTTTGGATTGTTGGGTTATTATCGAAAATATATAAGGGATTTTGCCAAAATAATGAAACCCTTAACTCAACAATTAAAAGCAAATTCAGAAGTCGAAATCAATGATAATTATATTAAAACCTTCGAACTTTGTAAAACGTTTTTATGTAACGATCCCGTATTACAATACCCTGATTTCGCAAAACCTTTTATTTTAACGACAGACGCCAGTAATGTGGCCATCAGTTCTGTACCATCACAAGGACCCTTGGGCAGTGATACACCTATAGCATATGCTAGCAGAACCTTATCCGAATCAGAATCACACTACTCCACAATCAAAAAAGAACTTTTAGCCATTGTCTGGTCGGTGAAATATTTTGGACCATATCTTTTCGGTCAAAAATTGACCTTAGTAACAGACCACAAACCCTTAGTTTGGCTCAAAAATCTCAAAGAACCAAATTCCTTGATGGTGAGATGGAAGCTTCAGCTTTTAGAATACGACTGTGACGTAATATATAAAAATTTTTTTTATAAATTATTTAAATGTTGTGGCAGATGCTCTTAGCAGAATAATCGTTGAAGTAAACGTCAACGATAATTTTAACACAGACCGGCACATGGATATTTTAAATTCAGACAAACCACTAAATGAATTCAGAATTCAATGGATCCTAAAGACCACGGAAAACTCAGAAAATAAAATTGAAACCCCTTTAGGAACAAGATTAGACGAATAATAGGAAGACCCATCTTTAACGAATTGACTATCACAAATATATTAAAAACAAATTTGAAACTTTGAATTTGAAATTCTTCGGTTCAAGTAAAGTTTATAAATTAATTAGATGCAAGTCATTTTTGACAGAAATCTCGACACCTGAAGAACAGGTAGAATATGGCAGCTATATGATATAGTAGTCCGATCCGGACCAAACTTTCACAAATCGTGTATGGCTATATCAAATGAATAAATGTTGAATTCGGTTGCAATAGTTTGGAAAACAAAAAAGTTTTCCATACAGACTTGTTTCATATCGGTCGTTTGTATGGCAGCTATATGATATAGTGGTCCGGTCCGGACCAAACTTTCACAAATCATGTATAACTATGTCAAATCAATAAATGTTGAATTCAGTGGCAATAGCTTGGAAAACCAAAAAGTTTTCCATACAAAGACTTGTTTTCATATCGGTTGTTTGTATGGCAGCTATACTGATATAGTGGTCCGATCCGACCGATTTTTAAACATGATCTGCGTGCGATAAAAATAATGATCTGGTAAAAATTTGGTAAAAAAACATGGCTATATCGACTCGGCTGTTGATGCTGATCAAGAATATATATACTTTGTGGGGTCGGAGATGCTTCCTTTAATGCGTTACACATTTCTGGACAAAATTATAATACCCTTTTTCAAGGGTATAAAAAAGCAAATAAGGAAGCAGCAGTCGAGTGTCCCGACTGCAAAATACCCTGTACCCTTAGACATGCTTACAATTTATTTATTTAGTATCAATTCATAAATGAAATAATATTCTATTATAAAAGAGTACCACAACAATTTAAATTTTGTATTATTTGTTAAAAACAAATAAGTAAAATTATTTTATTTAATTTCAAATTCAATATTTTTAATTATTTGTAATATAAAATAATCTAATATTGCTTAGAATTTATTTATTTAATATCAATAAATAAATAAAACAATATTCTATTAGAAAAGAGGACCATAACAATAATAGCTTTTATAAGCACCAACGCATATGCCAAATTGCATAGCATTAGGTTTATATTGTGGATACCTTACGTTTCGGCAATTCCTACGTTATGGCCGTCACTTCAGTCTAAGGGGGAAGGAGTTACCATAGCTACTACACCCTTCTCCAAAGACCCCACTTTGTAAACACATCGTAGCCACACACGACCACTCCAGTCTTTGCCTGGTCAGCACATTCTGTGATGGCCTGACCATTAGTTCGACGCCCCGATATTAAAGCCAACCATTAAAATTAAACAGTTATCTTTTATTTAACTTGGACTAGTTATATAACCACCAACAAGGAAAACCCAAAACCTCAGTGGCAGAGATTTCCACCAGATAATTCGGGCGCTGTCTGTAGCAATTTCGACGTTGCAAGCGGATGTTTTAGATTATTGACTATTTTAGTTTATTACTGAACTATGTATTACAATGTTTTAGTTCTTGTTCAATATTTTGTTATTTATTATTTAGGCAATTCTTGTTAAATGTTGTTAAATAACAATAAATTGTTATTAGCTTTAATTTTTATTATTTATTGATTAGTTAGCTCTTGTAGTTCCAGGTAATGGGTTTATGTTGTTTTATATTTGGTGTATTTGGAAGCGAGCGGAAGTAATTGTTCTCCTCAAGCCTGGAAAACCTGAAGCCAATCTAGCATTGTATCGTCCGATTAGTTTGCTGGCAATCCTATCTAAAATACTTGAAAGAGTATTTTTGCGTAGAGTACTGCCAGTATTGGACGAGGCCGGACTAATCCTTGATCACCAGTTTGGCTTCAGACGCCTTCATGGAACACCTGAGCAATGCCACCGGATTGTTGAGAGCATACTTGGAGGCCTTCGAAAAGAAGAAGTACGGCTGCGCCGTTATGCTGGATGTCAAACAGGCGTTTGACAGAGTCTGGAACCCTGGACTCCTTTTCAAAATTAAATCCCACCTCCCAAGTTCACATTTCGCCTTCCCCTCGAGTCATACACAGAGGGAAGAGAATTCCGAGTGAGATGCGGATCATCAATCAGCACGCCTCAGGCCCATAAGAGCAGGAGTACCACAAGCCAGTGTTCTTGGACCCATCTTATACACACTCTACACAGCGGACCTCTCCATCACCCCCCTCCCGGGACCTCACAGGAGCCACATATGCCGATGACACCGCCTTCCTAGCCTCCGCCACAGATTCTCAGGAAGCATCAGCCATCATCCACAGGCAACTGGATACTAGTGTTGTGTCGTTCGTGAACGAACGAACTAAATTGAACTATTCACCAAACTGAACGAACGATCTAGGTCTGTATTTATAGTTCAATATAGTTCACTTAGTTCAACATAGTTCACTTAGTTCAATATAGTTCACTTAGTTCAATATAGTTTACTTAGTTCAATAAGTTCACTAGTTCAATAAGTTCACTTAGTTCAATATAGTTCACTTAGTTCAATATAGTTCACTAGTTCAATAAGTTCACTTAGTTCAATATAGTTCACTTAGTTCAATATAGTTCACTTAGTTCAGTATAGTTCACTTAGTTCAATATAGTTCACTAGTTCACGTCGTTCATTTTGATCTCTTACCCTGATCGTTCGTTCGTTGTACACCTAGTTCGATAGGTCGGTCTTAGTTCATTTAGTTCGAAAGTTCGCTTATCAAATAAGCTGATTAATTTTCGCATACATTTAAAACTACGGTTGACAAGTTTGTGCGTAAATATGGCTTCAAAACGAAAGCATAGCAAAGTTTGGAATTTCTTTGATTCAGTGGATGAGAAGAGTGCAAAATGCAAATACTGCAAAACTGTGCTTAGTGTGGCTGGTGGATCGCAAGGAAACTTATCGCGTCACCTTAAAAATAAGCACCCAGTAGCTTTGGAGGAAACACAACGCCAAACCAATGAAAGCCGACAGGAAGCAAATGTGAACATAATATTTATAAAATATATGCGCATTTTTACAAAAAATAGCAGAAAGATGGAGTATAAAGAACAAAATATCTGCTGTGGTTTCCGATAATGCTGCAAATATAGTCAATGCCATTAATACAGGAAATTGGCCACATACCATGTTTTGCACATAGCTTGAACCCAATTGTGCAAAAAGGACTCCGCGAAATCAGCGTTATACAAATCAAAGTCAAATTCATTGTGGAGTTTTTCAATCGTAGCACTTTCGGCCTTAAGAAGCTGAAGTCAACTCAAACCCAATTGAACTTGCCCGATCTCAAATTGATTCAAGATGTGTCAACTCGTTGGAACTCAACTTTTAAAATGCTATAAAGGCTTGTTGTTTTGAAAGATGCTCTTATATTAACACATTCTAATTTGCGTCCTGAATTAAACTTATCTCAGAATGAGTGGGCGATAGTAGAAGAGTTGCTGCCTATATTAAAACCATTCTTGGAGGTAACAGAAGAAATATCGGCAGAAAAAGAATGTAACCCTTTCAAAGGTTATAGTTCTTGCTATTTTCTTACAGAACTGTTTAAATAACAAGACGCCCAAGAATAAATGTGTTGCTGCACTTGTTGCAGTTCTAAAAGCTGAGATGATGCGACGCTTTAGTAACCTGGAAAGTAACGAACTCTACGCAGAGAGTAACATATTAGATCCTCGATTTAAAGGTCGTTGGTTAAAGTCCAAAGAAGAATTCGAAAAGGCTGTATGTAATCTTAAAAGGAAAGTAACTCAAATTCGTCTCAACGGCGAAAATTATGAATTCGAGTCATCTGTGTTTGAAACTAATTTAGCCAATCAGAGTTCGGTTTGGTTTGATTTTGACAGCGAACCAAGTGCTCTTTTCAAGTGCTGGGGAAATCATCCGAAAAAGACGGATGCTACTAAAACCCAATAAAGTGGAAAATCTAATGTTCCTTCATAGCAACATGTAGATGGATCACAGGTATAAACATAATTTTATCATATGTTATTGAAAATGTGTTATTGAAAAACTACTCTATTCTCTTTTCAGAAATCAAATTAATTCATTAAAATTACTATATTATCTGTTTGTTGTTATTATGTATAAGTGTTTTTGACATAAATTGAATAAATAATATTAATTTTAAATGACAGCATTGTATGAAATAAATTCATAACTTTTTTTTTTTGAGCACCACACTAGCAAGTTTAAAAAATAATCGATTGAACTAAATGAACGAACTAGTTCATTGATTTTAAACGAACGAACGAACTTATTCCTCAAATTGAACTAGGTTTACCCAACACTACTGGATACCCTCAATCCATGGCTGAAACGATGGAACATCGTGGTCAACGCGGAGAAATCCTCACCTACAACCTTCGCACTACGCAGGAGAGAATGCCATCAACCTCCTAGATAATAGTCAATCCCTAAGACGCCTGAATAGGAAACACCCGCTTGACCTCCCCAACCAATAGACACCTAAGTCAACCTCATTACATATACATTCCATGTACCTCCCTTAAGTCAAGGTATCCCCCAAACCATTTAATGATTGTCCACTCGGATAGATTTTAAATACAAAATAAGAATGTTAAAAAAAAATATATATATATATTTGTTGTAGTTAACTTATATAAGCTAAAATAATAAATATATAAAAAGTCTTCAATGGAAATATCTGATAAAACTTAAAATGTTTAAAAATCATTTTATGATTCAAAGGAATGAATCTGAAAATAAAACTGAAAATATGTTATTAAACCAAATAAACATAATCATACTGAATTTATTCAATGTTTTTAGAACTAAAACGGCACAACACCACTACAACACAATATCAATGGGAAGCAAACAATACCTAAAAACTGCCCGAAGGCCTAAGCTGCTCTGGCAATAAATATTGTAACTCCTGAATTTAATTGCTAAGATATAATTTAATAATAATAATAATATTTAATTTCTTACACTTTCACTAGTAAAAACACCGGCAAACAACAATACACAAACCCTAAAAACCCGGCATACAAAAATATGAGCGAATAACGGATGGTGAAAAACTGAGTACATGTCGCTGGTTTTTATACCCTGTACCCATTAAAAATGGGTGAAAAGGGTATCATAATATGGTGCAAATGTATGTAACAGGCAGAAGGAAGCATCTCCGACCCCATAAAGTATATATATTCTTGATCAGCATCAACAGCCGAGTCGATATAGCCATGTCCGTCTGTCCGTCTGTCCGTCCGTCGGTCTGTCCGTATCAACGCCTAGATCTCAGAAACTACAAGAGCTACAGACATGTGGCATATATCGTTGGTAATTATCGATAGGTAATTACCATACGCGTACAAGTTTGTTTTTTTATTTCGATATCACCCCCCCGTTCCCCCGCAAACAGCAAAAAACTGCCACGACCACGCTCCCCCGCAAACCACAAACTGCCACGCCCACAATTATTGTCCTAAATTTGAATCAAATCGGATAAGAAACACGGAAGTTATACCACATGCAAAATCTATGGCGGAAATCGCAGCAAAACACGCATTGCGCGACGCCGACTGCGACGTTGACAGCGAAATGTGTATGGCTTTATGACACACGAAACTTATTTTCATAACCAAAATCATACCAAATTTATATTGTTATGGTGCTCTTTTCTAATAGACTATTGTTTCATTTATTTATTGATACTGAATAAATAAAATTGTAAGCATGTCTAAGGGTACAGGGTATTTTGCAATCGGGAAACTCGACTGCTGCTACCTTACTTGTTAAGTTATAACTATTCCATTTACTCTTTTTCTATTTTGCTATATACGCCTAATGGTTAAAATTAAAAAAATATTTTATATCATTTACATTATTCGTTTAATATTTATGTGAGCTCAATCATAAAAACGTTGATCGTGGAATCAGTTTTTCTCCCCACTGTATATGCAGATGAATAATAAATTCTATATATGATTATTTAAAATAGTAAATTAATAATAAAAATTATAAATTTATATATATATATTAACAGATTGTCATCACTCCCAAATTATTTTATACCCGATGACGGAGATGTACAGTCTTATTTGGATCAAATTCAAATGTTTCCCAATTTTGATAAGCCTGAAGCTTTTGGACAGCATTCTAATGCCGATATTGCCTCACTTATAGGCGAGACTCGGATGCTTTTGAAACACTTTTATCTATGCAAGTTCAAACAACAAGCTCAGGAGGAAGTGAAAATGCTGAGACAAAAGTATCTGATTTAGCAAAAGAGATATTGTCCAATACACCAGATGAGATTAACTATGAACAAACTGCAAAAATAATTGGAATCAATCGAACTCCTTTAGAGGTAGTACTGCTCCAAGAAATAGAGAGGTATAATAAACTAATTGGAGAAATGTGTACTCATTTGCGCGATTTACGCCGTGGAATTCAGGGATTAGTGGTAATGAGCTCGGATTTAGAGGATATATTTTTGGCGGTATCTGAAGGTCGAGTACCCCTGCAATGGTTAAAAGGTAAATATTACTATACAAAAATAAATATTAATTAATTTTTTTTTGTAGCTTATAATTCTTTAAAGCCATTGGCCGCATGGGCTCGAGATTTAACACAGCGAGTTGCACATTTTAATACTTGGGCAAAAACATTGCGACCGCCGACATTGTTTTGGTTAGCGGCTTATA